>JAGSMZ010000042.1:3702500-3744819 GCA_029286645.1 Papilio protenor
CTTTGATTCCTATGAACTTATGCATAGGTGCGCACACTACTCGATTTTTAGTTGTGCAACTTAACAGTTAAATGGGCTACGAAATATTCGACAATCGCACAATAGTTGTGCGATAGTTTGGTCAAAGGTGTGCGCTCTAAAGATATTAAATGATAGGAAATTATCAATTTTCAGGATTGTTATAATCTTAATTTTAGACAACATAAATTCAAGTAGAAAAATCTCATCTTACTATATTTTTCATCAGTAACTAAACGTGAACTCAGCATTTAAGGGTAACTTTTAAATAAAGATTGTTTTTTGGAAGAGAATAATGTATGAAATTAAATTCTTATGCAAGATTTGTCACAAAATTCAATGTAAAAAGCAGAACGGATTTAAATTGTGTTGCCGAAATTAGCCTCTTGTATGCTGCCTCTGATTTTTGTTCAAAAGCAGTGAAGCATACGTGCGCGAAATGACAGATTTCACTTCGGTCAGATTGTTTTGAATCCACGCGATTGAAACAAAGTTCACAAAGTTACTTTGCGTATATGATTGGCACCTTTCAGTTTCGTAATAGCTTTGTTAAAAATTTCGATTCTGGAATAGACGGTTCGTTATTTACACCCTGACCAATGTTTGCATAACGTAAAAACATGCAATAATTTTTAGTCATTCTGTGACTAAGTGATTCTTTTTTATTTCATAAGCAACTATTCTTTTCTGTAAATAGAAGATAGTATTAGCGATGATTTAATTATCTACTTTGGCAAGTTATTAATGTTAATTACAATGGTAGAAGTAGACCTAGAAAGAGATGGATGGATTGCGTGAAAGGTGACATGATCAAGAAGGGAGTGATGACTGAGATGACGAATGATAGAGTTATGTGGGAGACAAAAACCTCTTGCGCCGACCTTACTGGAGTAGGATAAGGAGGAAGAAGAAGAAAGAAGGCAAGTTGACGATTTTAAGTCCGTTTGAAAAGCCATTATTAAAATTAACTTTTAAACACAGTTTAATTTAACTTATGAGTAAATACTTTATTAATCTCGAAAGTGTTTTAACAGAAGTTATAAAAATAAAAGGAATCGCTTCAAAGATTCTGTATCAAAATATTAAAACATTTTCCGAAGCTATAAAACATGAAAATCTTTTGTATTTCTTCATCTATATAATTAAAAGAAACGAGTTTGTTTTAATAAAGTCTAACTAAATCTTTATAAAAAAAATTATAAGAATACTCTTGCAATCAACGGAAAGTCAAGAAAATTGTTTGTTCAAATCGAAACAAGCTGTGGTCCACCGCGCTGGGAGTTGTTTCAATATAAATTATTACTTATTTAAACATCGAATCCAATTTAATAGAAGTTCAACTGTAATAAATAAGTTCTAATAAAACCGTCTTGTATCAATAGTTTTGTAATTTCTTATATTTAAAATTACTCTTTATATATGTTTATAAGTATTATATTATGCTCGCCTATATGTTTGCATTAAAAAAACACTTTATTAATTAAATCACTTGTACAATAATCATTGGGGCTCTGCTTCCTGAGATGAGTGGGGAACTATGTTAATCTAGGTAATTTATCATATGTGTGATCATATATATATCGGCTTGAGCTAGCACGATATCAGAATTACTACTACTCGAGATCACAAGTGGGCGGCCATGAGTAAAGTCGGATTCAAGGAATACATTCACAATACTTCTCGGTCAGGATATCATCGATCTACCAAGCTCATATCGTTCAAACAATGTCCTAGCAACGATCCCTATTTTCAGAATAATCTAAGTTCTCGCTTCGCGGCGCTCGTGTTCTAATTCTGACTTAAATTCAAATTGATTTCTTCTTCTGATTGCGACATATACGAGTATGTACATATGTGTTTGTGTATGTGAGTGTGAGTGAGTGAGTTTTGTAAATGTAATATATGTAGTTATTATTTATATTACCATTATATACGAGATGTAATAGTTACTCCTATGCTGCACCTGTTTGTAATTTCAACGCTGATTTTAAGAATTGAACGTTACTTTTAAATGTATCGTTCAATTCCATTATTCGATTGGCGCGACGTAAACACGCAGATGCACTCCGTCCCACGTATTTTCAATTTTACAATAGTTCAAACTTAGATGCTTTTTCGAGTACGAAAGTACACTAAAAGGATTGACTTGGCATTAAGTAAATTACTTTAATCTCGAGCAGAAGATGTTACCAAACTTGATCATCTTAGTGCATCTTTTAAATTTACAGATCCCTTTTTTCCGCTTTCAATTTTGAACCACCATTTAATAAAATGTACCGCTAAAGGCGATGGATCCTTTTTGCACTCCATAATCGATCGATCGATTGGTTGGTCTAACCTTAAGTGATGAAATCATGGGATATTCAAAAGATTTAATATTGTCTTTAGCACGTTAAAAATCATATTATTATAAAAGAAAGTTATTCTTCCTGAGACATGACTATTCACATCTTCAACCGAATGCGATATGGGATACATCGATGTTTACCACAACGCGTCCCTTCATTTGGTACTGATTGTTACAATTACGTCATCAAGTGATTGAGAATTTAATGAAGATTGTCTTCGAAGGTAATATTATATTAATTCCTCATAGATTTTTAATTTTTCGATAGATTTGTAAGTACTTAATTTTGAAACACACTTGGAGTAGAAGATTATTTCTATTTCTGGAAATATTTGCGCAATAACAATTTGCCAAGAAGCCACTTAATTTCTATCCTAAGAAGGGTTGGCGGCCGAGAGTAACAATTAAGCGAAAACTTTAAGGGCTATAAATACTTCGTAATCTTGTGCCCATCCTAAAAGACTGGTATAAGGTCAAGGAGGTGATGATGACGAATGGATGTTTTTGCGCTTTATATTTCTTTATTACATTATCGTAGAAAAAAATATTTCATTCCTTTAGACGGGACGCTTACAGCAGCGGAATTTATAAGAAAGAATTATATCATCTTAAGCTCCTTAAATTCAATACACTCATGAGTCTAGTGCTGTCTAATACGTTTCTACGAAAATGAAAAGATTTCACGTAAGTCTTACGTCCGAATAAGTGTATAAAAATGTGTAATATAAAATAAAGAAATAATCTACAATTTCTTTCTACTTATTAGAATTGAAAGACGTATAAAACAACTTTAAGAATTAAAGTACCATTGAAAAAATATATATATAAAAAAATTGTAATTTAGTCTTGTTTTAACACTTATATACTTTTATTCGAAAGTAGGACTAACAAATTCAGCTTCAAACTACATAAAGATCGACAATTAAAAATACCTTAACATTAGCGACGATGCGATACCAATATTAAAGCCTTCATAGAATTTGTAGTGAGAAATATCGTAAATTATAATCTGCTTAACGACACCTGCCCGAATACATAGTTTGTGAGAAGCTTAAATGCTTCCGATACGTTACAAATAGTGCATAGTGGTATGCTTGTTAATTAAGATGATTATATGGTATTAATTATAACGCAAAGGTACAGGAATACCGACGAAAGTAGGATAATGATAATATTATAAATGCTACTCTTTAAATGGATGGATGATTGTTACTGAAATTTGGCAAGAACATACTCGTAGAAAATAATCTGGAAGAACACATAGACTGCTACAAATTTTTTTTTTAATTCGCACACTGAGTCGCGGGCGATTAATATTTATTTATAAATTGTTTTGCTAACCACACTACCAAAACAGAAAAATGAAGAAAGACTATATTTTAATTAGGAAACCAGGGTTGACCATGCCTTCCAACTGCCTAATCCCTATCTCTTTTGTGGATAGAAAAAGAAATAAATATCAGTAACCGTGAATTTTAAATAGCATAAATAATAACGAACACTATAGTTAGTTATCTCTGTTTTTATTTACGACAACTTTTATGTTTAATACGAATGCGCATAACTAATGTAGTGATTGATTTTGAGTAGTTGAATATTATTGAAGCGCGGCAACGTCGCGCTCCCCAGGGTACGCAAGGGGAGTGTGGAGCGCAGAGGGCGCGGTTGGTCACCTATTATTAAAACGGACGCTCGCGACTTCGTCCGCGTAGAATTTAAAAAAGTAAAAATTTGCTTGTCACTCAGTGGCTACGTAGCTTTTTAATAGTACAAGAAATCGGCAGAGTAGTTTTTGATTTATTACAATACATATAAAAAGTACAAATCTTTCCTCTTTATAATATTGGTATGGATTAAGGCAATATTCGGGTATTATGACAGTAAAGATTATGAATTAGTGAGTGACTTAAAATACGACGGTTGAGAGAGATGTATGGAAAGAATACTAACTACGTAATGCACCCTTTATAGTATGTTTCTTATCGCTAAATAATAAAAATATTAAAAATACATTTTACTAAAATTAATCCTGATAAATTTTAATAGATGCTCCTAGCAAAGTTTGCTAATCTTCTATTAAGTGTACTTATTAGTTTACATTATGATGGAAAAATGTTTTCCTCGTTCAAAGAAAAATGAAGCTTACATTTTCAAACCTTTTTAATGAAAATAAAACAATTCATATTGCTTTTAATATTGCCTCTTATTTCTACGAACTATCGTTTCACTGCTTATCGTTAATCTTTCTTATTACTCGTATTTCTTTTTTGCCTTTTTATTTTATAGTATGCTATTTTACAACCGGCCAGGAGGAAAAATAACGAACGTAATTTAAACATATATTAAGTTATTTTAATTGTTAGCAACGGAAAATAGAAGTATGAAATATATAGAATATTAATATTAATACATAAAAATAATTTCCATAATTGTGTAGACTAAAGCAGTATATAATTTTGTTTTAAAGGTTATTCTAACGTCCGTCGTATGTTGTACGTAGTACGTACGTCATGGAATTACGCAGAAATGAAAAACTCGTACGAAAAAGGGTATCGAATAAGAACAACCTTCACATTAAAATTACCGCAAAACAATTTGATACGCTTTGGCAATCCTTAGAAAATTTTGCACAGTTACAAAAACGATTTTATATTTGAAACCCAAAATTATTTAATTCGAGAGATCTCACATTTTTTTTCAACTTAAAATTTAACATACTAAAAGGTATTTTAGACTGTGTTCTAATTGATACTATTGCTATATTTTAATGTAGATTTTTACACATTGCATTAGAGTTATCTAGGTGTTTATTACTAAATCTACAATAAAAGTGCTAATATAAATAAATTCAAAAAAGATCCAAAAGTCTATTTACCTCTTCAATTCAAAATGCTTTCATTTTAACATTAATTACAAGGTAAAATAACTAGCGGAGCTGGAAAATGCTTGTACGTCGTCAACAGATACCAGGAAGCAATAGGTGATCCGCTCGAGGCGGAACTCCGCAAAATTGAACTATGTTGTTGATGCTTCTGTAATAGATTGTTGCTTTGAAAATTGTAACTAAATGTTTTACACATCATTTAGATTACCGTTACCGTTTTAAAGATATTGCATCGAGCGATAGCAGTAAGATAATCTTACTAATCCTACTAATATTATAATCCTACTAATCCTACTAATAGTATAACTAATATTATAAATGCGAAAGTTTAGATGGATGGATGGATGGATGGATGTTTGTTAGTGTTTGTAGCCTAAACGACTGAACCGATTTCGGTGAAATTTGGTACAGATGTAGAGGATAGTCTGGAAGAACACATATACTACTCACTTTTGTTTCTTTCTAATTCCACGCGGACGTAGTCGCGGGCGAAAGCTAGTGTTTTATAAATGCAAAAAATTTGGATGGATGAATGTTAGTTACTACGGATCTCTAAAACGCCACTTTAGAACATAGTCTGAAAGAACCCACTTACTATTTATTTAATTCCTTGGGAAGTCGGGGGCAAAAGCTAGTCTCAATTAAGGGTCTATTTTACATGTGGATCATCAAACCAGAATATGTGGGAGACATTGTATATGAAGTCGCAACGCCTATAAAAAATAAATTTACAAATAATATTTGTAAATCAACATCGCACAGCGTGTTTACGTATTATCGCAGAGCTATTCATACGTTTTTTAATTGCAAATTCGCAAAAAATCTTTATAAGCACTTTATGATAATAAGACAGCTCAGCAATCATGCAAAACAATTAAATTTGATGGAACAAAAAATGAACTTTAACTACATTTTTTTAACTCTAACCCCTTCTATTATAATAGATAACTATTAATAAAAACGTTACATTTGTTTGTGTAATATGTTGATCTACCAGTAACTTTTAATATCTCGCGGGACGGCGTCGAGAACGTGAGCTACAATACTAGAATTGAATAAAAACTGTCTGTTCTGCTTATCTTTGTTAAGTTATTTTAAGGTGACATTTATATTATTAACCCTTTTCATATTGACACTTCACTCGGGTTAATAAAATATGGTCTGAACGACTCTCCGGGGGAAAACATGAATTGAATGATATCTTACAACTTCAGATATATCAAGCTATTTAGAAAATTCGGATCGTTAAGACCACGGACATATTTCACACACAAAAATATCTAAAAAAAACCCTTAAGCTATTACAAAAAATATAGTTAGTCTATTTAATTAAATCTATTTTAAAAGTATCTGCAAGAAAGTTTTTGTTAATAGCTTCCTACTGAGGGTTACTTCTAATTTAAATTAATTTAAACTATCAGTTGACTTGTTCATTTTAAGTTGTATATACACGCACTGTTTTAATTGAACAGATCGACTCTGCAATTTAAACTGAGCGTCTGTTGTGAGCTTAATTCCCGTGCTTTATGTACGTAGCAAATCGGATATTGCTTTTGGAACGTAAGTTGCATTGTCTGACTTATGAAAGGTAATCGGTGAAAATGAAACAGCAAAACAACTTTATCGATTTGGATATTGTTCATGTGGATCAATATTTATGAAATAAATTGTAAAAAATTTAAAAATTAAAAAATGTGCAAAATTTTTTTTACAACATATCCATTACCCTTGCGTCCGCTGAGTTGCAATTATTTTTTTTACTAAATACTACAAAATATAATTAATAGGAATAAGAAGAGAGTGTTATGGCTCTATTTAAAAACACAATTCATTTGACATTTAATTTTTTTTATAACATGATCGTAACGAATTTTTTAATGCGAAATTTCACAAGTCGCTTAAAACCATTTTTTCAAAAAAAGTTTTTTTTCAGCAAATCTTCAAAAACATACAAAGTAATGGTGAAAAAATTGTGTTAACGAAATTGATAAATTAATAAAACACTTCATATTGGTTTGGTAAGAAAATTTAAATTTTTAAAACAATACGTAATTTAAATTTTCTTCGCCCAGAGCTTAAAATGCAGACTGCGTGATGAGAAACCGTCGCATTTAAAAGCGCTGTCGTATAAACATATAGGTGGATATAAATTTATTCTGTTTCAAAAAAAAAATTACTGCGTGTTATGAAAGAGTTCGTGCGAAAAAAAAAATTAAATGTCAATTTCAACATGACTAAAAATTTTCATAAAACTTCGATTCGTCTGGTTTTGTTTCTAGAAAAAAGCTTTTACTACCCTTTACACGTGTTTTGAATAGCTAAACAGTAAAATAAAATTTTAATCAATAGTGTCCAATCACAATCTCAAATAAATAATGTTACAAGTGTTAAAATACGCGAAATTAAAAAAATGGTCGTGTATAACATTCTCGCATCAGCTACCAAAGTTTCGTCAAAATCTATTCACCCGTTCCGGAGACAAAGGCCCTTGGCAATTTTAATAGCGAGAAATAAAAAAAGTAATCTATAAAATGTCAACTACCCTCCAGAAAGTCGCGTCATAATCGTCATATAAGTTAGAATTTCGAACATGAAATTTTTTGTTAGCGAAAATTTTCTAAGTCGCTTATGTTCTTTTTTTTTTCGAATATCTTTCTTAAATCTCTACTTTACAAAAGAAAAATATGTGAATTTATTGTTTATACTGGTTTTTATTGTAAAAAAGAAATATAGTGTTCCTAAGTACGGAGGCCCGAAAATTTTACAAGTCGCTTATTTTTTTTATGCCAACAAAAAAAAATTGTTTGTGTCAAAGAACAGTACAAAATATAAGCGTTTTATTTATATAGTGTTTTTGTAGTAAAATATCGCTACATCTATTTTTTAAAGGTACTTTTTTAAAAATGTACAGTTTTGTGGAAAAATAGCAAATCTTTAACGATTCACTTAATTTCACCTTTAATTAAAGTTTATTAAGATATTTGTAGAATTTACGCATAAAATTTACTTTTAAGAATCCTTCAGTTAGACATAGTCCAGAAATGTCGAAAAAATTATTTTACCCTTAAAATTTTAAAAAGTAGCATATTAAATGTCAACTACCCTCTAGAAAGTCGCGTCATAATCGTCATATAAGTTAGAATTTCGAACATGAAATTTTTTGCTAGCGAAATTTTTCTAAGTCGCTTATGTTCTTTTTTTTCGAAAATCGTTCTTGAAACTCTACTTTACAAAAGAAAAATATGTGAATTTATTGTTTATACTGGTTTTTATTGTAAAAAAGAAATATAGTGTTCCTAAGTACGGAGGCCCGAAAATTTTACAAGTCGCTTATTTTTTTTTTTTTTTTCGATATTGCATACATACATTCCAATTTTATTATGTGTATAGATATGGATTTATTTTACGTTGAGACGCCATAATTTATTTATGTAGTAACGGTCGCCGGCGACTTCGTCAGCGCAAGAATTTAAAAAAAGTATCTTATAATATTCCTGCAGCTACCTTTAATTAAGATTCCCGTAAAAATGATTCCAGACATTTTAGAGATCATATATAAGATGGAATTTCGAAAATGTCATTTTTTGCTAGCGAAATTTTTCTAAGTCGCTTATGTTCCTTTTTTTCGAAAATCGTTCTTGAAACTCTACTTTACAAAAGAAAAATATGTGAATTTATTGTTTATACTGGTTTTTATTGTAAAAAAGAAATATAGTGTTCCTAAGTACGGAGGCCCGAAAATTTTACAAGTCGCTTATTTTTTTTTTTTGCCAATAAAAATATTTTGTTTGTATCAAAGAACAGTAAAAAATATAAGCGTTTTATTGATATAGTTTTTTTTAGTAAAATATCGCTACATCTATTTTTTAAACGTACTTTTTTAAAAATATACAGTTTTATGGAAAAATAGCAAATCTTTCACGATTCGCTTAATTTTACCTTTTAATTAAAGTTTATTAAGATATTTGTAGAATTTACGCATAAAATTTACTTTTAAGAATCCTTCAGTTAGACATAGTCCGAAAATGGCGAAAAAATTATTTTACCCTTAAAATTAAAAAAAGTAGCATATTAAATGTCAACTACCCTCTAGAAAGTCGCGTCATAATCGGCCCAGACAGACAAGTAGAGAGACATTTTTTTTAAATACGATTTTCTTTATCAGCAACGCAAATACATCATCTTCGCAAAATCTGGATTTTTTTTCGATATTGCATACATACATTCCAATTTTATTATGTGTATAGATATGGATTTATTTTACGTTGAGACGCCATAATTTATTTATGTAGTAACGGTCGCCGGCGACTTCGTCAGCGCAAGAATTTAAAAAAAGTATCTTATAATATTCCTGCAGCTACCTTTAATTAAGATTCCCGTAAAAATTATTCCAGACATTTTAGAGATCATATATAAGGTGGAATTTCGAAGATGACATTTTTTGCTAGCGAAATTTTTCTAAGTCGCTTATGTTCCTTTTTTTCGAAAATCGTTCTTGAAACTCTACTTTACAAAAGAAAAAACTGTGAATTTATTGTTTATACTGGTTTTTATTGTAAAAAAGAAATATAATGTTCCTAAGTACGGAGGCCCGAAAATTTTACAAGTCGCTTATTTTTTTTTTTTTCGAAAATCGTTCTTGAAACTCTACTTTACAAAAGAAAAAACTGTGAATTTATTGTTTATACTGGTTTTTATTGTAAAAAAGAAATATAGTGTTCCTAAGTACGGAGGCCCGAAAATTTTACAAGTCGCTTATTTTTTTTTTTTTGCCAATAAAAATATTTTGTTTGTATCAAAGAACAGTAAAAAATATAAGCGTTTTATTTATATAGTGTTTTTGTAGTAAAATATCGCTACATCTATTTTTTAAAGGTACTTTTTTAAAAATGTACAGTTTTGTGGAAAAATAGCAAATCTTTCACGATTCGCTTAATTTTACCTTTAATTAAAGTTTATTAAGATATTTGTAGAATTTACGCATAAAATTTACTTTTAAGAATCCTTCAGTTAGACATATTTCGAAAATGGCGAAAAAATTATTTTACCCTTAAAATTTTAAAAAGTAGCATATTAAATGTCAACTACCCTCTAGAAAGTCGCGTCATAATCGTCATATAAGTTAGAATTTCGAACATGAAATTTTTTGCTAGCGAAATTTTTCTAAGTCGCTTATGTTCTTTTTTTTCGAATATCTTTCTTAAATCTCTACTTTACAAAAGAAAAAAAAAAATTAAGTCTTTTTTTCAATCACTCACTTCACTGTGGCGAAATCAGTAACGATATTAACGGTATCCGACTTAAACATAAGTTTCTTGATAACGCAGTGTTTGAACGATAGGGTGGTGAGGGTGTTACAGGTTGCTGGAGTGTGAGTAAAGGTATATAGTGATGTTACATCGATCATTTATCGACATGATTAATTTATTTTTAAATTTTTGGCAAATTTTGTTTTTTCTGTAATTCAGTTCCTTTAAACTATATACATAAGTTTAAATTTGATTAGGATCATAATCAGTGTATTTGTTTTTTTTTTTTTTTTTTTTTGCCAATAAAAATATTTTGTTTGTATCAAAGAACAGTAAAAAATATAAGCGTTTTATTTATATAGTGTTTTTGTAGTAAAATATCGCTACATCTATTTTTTAAAGGTACTTTTTTAAAAATGTACAGTTTTGTGGAAAAATAGCAAATCTTTCACGATTCGCTTAATTTTACCTTTAATTAAAGTTTATTAAGATAATTTTTAGAATTCACACATAAAATTTACTTTTAAGAATCCTTCAGTTAGACATATTTCGAAAATGGCGAAAAAATTATTTTACCCTTAAAATTTTAAAAAGTAGCATATTAAATGTCAACTACCCTCTAGAAAGTCGCGTCATAATCGTCATATAAGTTAGAATTTCGAACATGAAATTTTTTGCTAGCGAAATTTTTCTAAGTCGCTTATGTTCCTTTTTTTCGAAAATCGTTCTTGAAACTCTACTTTACAAAAGAAAAAACTGTGAATTTATTGTTTATACTGGTTTTTATTGTAAAAAAGAAATATAATGTTCCTAAGTACGGAGGCCCGAAAATTTTACAAGTCGCTTATTTTTTTTTTTTTGCCAATAAAAATATTTTGTTTGTATCAAAGAACAGTAAAAAATATAAGCGTTTTATTTATATAGTGTTTTTGTAGTAAAATATCGCTACATCTATTTTTTAAAGGTACTTTTTTAAAAATGTACAGTTTTGTGGAAAAATAGCAAATCTTTCACGATTCGCTTAATTTTACCTTTTAATTAAAGTTTATTAAGATAATTTTTAGAATTCACACATAAAATTTACTTTTAGGAATCCTTCAGTTAGACATATTTCGAAAATGGCGAAAAAATTATTTTACTCTTAAAATTTTAAAAAGTAGCATATTAAATGTCAACTACCCTCTAGAAAGTCGCGTCATAATCGTCATATAAGTTAGAATTTCGAACATGAAATTTTTTGCTAGCGAAATTTTTCTAAGTCGCTTATGTTCTTTTTTTTCGAAAATCGTTCTTGAAACTCTACTTTACAAAAGAAAAAACTGTGAATTTATTGTTTATACTGGTTTTTATTGTAAAAAAGAAATATAGTGTTCCTAAGTACGGAGGCCCGAAAATTTTACAAGTCGCTTATTTTTTTTTTTTTGCCAATAAAAATATTTTTTATGACAACTGCAGTTATTAAATAAATAAAACATGAGATTATTTTCTAAATGAGACTGTATTTTAATAGCTATAAGGTGGGAAATCCGAAAACAATATTTTCCGAAAAAATTAGGCTTAGGCAAGATTGTAAAAATGTGCTATTCATTTTTAATATTCATTATTTGTTTTAAAATCACGAAGTTTAGTATTTAGTTGTGATTACAAGAAAACCTTTAATTGAAAATGAATTTCCTTCCTACCACTTTATAATACACTTTATACCATTGTATAATAAAACCTTTTATAATCCATAATTATATTTTTTATGACAACTGCAGTTATTAAATAAATAAAACATGAGATTATTTTCTAAATGAGACTGTATTTTAATAGCTATAAGGTGGGAAATCCGAAAACAATATTTTCAGAAAAAATTAGGCTTAGGCAAGATTGTAAAAATGTGCTATTCATTTTTAATATTCATTACTTGTTTTAAAATCACGAAGTTTAGTATTTAGTTGTGATTACAAGAAAACCTTTAATTGAAAATGAATTTCCTTCCTACCACTTTATAATACACTTTATACCATTGTATAATAAAACCTTTTATAATCCATAATTATATTTTTTATGACAACTGCAGTTATTAAATAAATAAAACATGAGATTATTTTCTAAATGAGACTGTATTTTAATAGCTATAAGGTGGGAAATCCGAAAACAATATTTTTTCATTATCGATAAACATGCACACAAACATCACTACGAAGCAACAGGGTGCTGGACGCGTGCGCGTTTCAACCCCAGCTACTATAAATTGGCCCGTAGCTCCGTTTGGACCTCATATCGTCGGTAGAAGTTAGCTCAGGAGGTCCTCTGAACTCCTAGTAGCTCCGGGAAATCGCCACTCAGTGCCGCGGTAGTTTCACTTCGCGTTCATTTAATTTTGGACTAATTTTTTTGTGATTGGTGTAATGACTTAATTTTTTTTTGGTGGCGATGACATCGATCGTTTTGACTTTTATGTGCCAAATAAGTGACCAGTGCTGAATTTAAAAGGTAAGTTTTAAATTTAAGTCGCGGAAATTTTTTGAATTGTCGCGCGCGTCGTTTGACTTTGGACCAAGTTTATTTTTAGTGATTTTGAGTTTTATTGATGGTGAAATGATAATTATTTTGTATCATTTTTAGAATTTAACTTATTGTATCCTTTCGTTCGAAATAAAAGTGAAGTTTTGAGGTAAGAAATAATAATAAAGTTTAAAATTGTAAAATAAAAATTGTTTGGACGAAACGAAAAATTTTTTGAATGTGGAATCATCAAAGGTAAGTAAAAATATCATGTTATTAATGATTTTTTTAAAGAAATTTTACTTTTTTATGAAAAATAGCTGAATCTACTATAAATTAAAATTGCTTTTCAAATAAAATTTGAAAATATCAAATTACCGATTTCAAATGTATTAATAAAAAATATTTTTTCTTTTACAGGATGATCCAACATGGTATGAAGAAATAAATTCAGCAAGCGCAACATTTGAATTCTATTATTCGTTAAAATTATTGAAATTAAATGTTAAAAAAATAAAATTATATACAATTCAAAGGTATTATTTATTGGTGTCTTCATTCTAGAATTTTTGTAATGTGTTTATTTCATTCCCCAATGTAATTAACTTTTCAGGACATTTAAATAGAAACATAAGCACATTTTTCTTACCAGAGTTTTTTTTGTTCAAGCGTAATTAACAATGAAAAAATAAAAATCATAACAATAATAAATTCACAATTCATCTAGTCCCAATAATTAATATGTTCTATGCGGGTTCAAACACACGTACTATATCATAATCAGCTCACACAGTAAAAGGCGACTAGGCCATAGTCAACCACGCTGGCCCAGTGCGGGATGGTTGACTTCATACATATATAAATCTCCAAGTCAATGCGCAGGTGTCAGTGCACAAGTCAATGCGCAGATATCATTGCGCAAGTCAATGCGGCGCAGATGTTAGTACGCAAGTCAATGCGCAGTTGTCAGTGCGCAAATCAATGCGCCGTTGTCGGTGCGCAGATGTTAGTGCGCAAGTCCATGCGCAGGTGTCAGTGCGCAAGTCAATGCGCAGATATCAGTGCGCAAGTCAATGCGGCGCAGATGTTAGTACGCAAGTCAATGCGCAGTTGTCAGTGCGCAAATCAATGCGCCGTTGTCGGTGCGCAGATGTTAGTGCGCAAGTCCATGCGCAGGTGTCAGTGCGCAAGTCAATGCGCAGATATCAGTGCGCAAGTCAATGCGGCGCAGATGTTAGTACTTAAGTCAATGCGCAGTTGTCAGTGCGCAAGTCAATGCGCAGATGTTTGTGCGCAAGTCAATGCGGCGCAAATGTTAGTACGCAAGTCAATGCGGCGCAGATGTTAGTGCGCAAGTCCATGCGCAGGTGTCAGTGCGCAAGTCAATGCGCAGATATCAGTGCGCAAGTCAATGCGCAGTTGTCAGTGCGCAAGTGAATACGCAGTTGTCAGTGCGCAAGTGAATACGCAGATGTCAATGCGCAGTTCTCGGTGCGCAGATGTTAGTGCGCAAGTTAATGCACAGATATCAGTTCGGAAGTCAATCATACACAAAAAGATAAGCACAGGTGTTTTTTTTATTTAAACATTGTTAAACATTTTTTTTTAATATCAATAAAATATCAAAGTCAGTGTAAACGAATAGCAAACTTTAAAATTATTTCGTTGTAATAAATATCTTTATAATTATTATGAAATAGCGACTTAAGTCCTAACTTTATATCTTAACGATTTACAAACTTACGATGTTTTTGTTTTTATTATTAATAAATCGGATAACAAGACCTAGTTATAGCTTTAACAAGGCTGATTGCAGATTAGTAATTACAATAATATTAAAGCGCGTAAAACTTTTAAAGGCAGTTTAACGGCGTCCAAACGTACGTGATCGTTTGATGACATCTAAAGTTATAAAGCGAAATTAACGAGAGCACACAAACTTCTAAATCTTGCAACGTTTCACAACACGTGTTCCAAGTCATATATTAGCGCTGGAACGTGAACTGCATGCCTATCGTTAAATTAAAACTTTTCTTACCGATCCAAACAAACAAGGATTTAACTTGGAAGTTCGTCATTTTTACATTTTAACATTTATATTAATAAAAAGTTAAAATTATTTTTAATTATTGCGTCTCTGACTAAGTAGGCTTTCACTGCACATATACAATATTATAAAAACATATAGTTAACTCTTTTTATTAAAAACATAATGAGTGAGATAAATGATGATGACAATAAGCCATTTATATAGGCTGCAAACCCATGATAAAATTTGCTGCATAAGCAAATAGGGTCTACGGCGTAGCTAAGGCGTAGCAGTCATTTGCAACTTATGCTATAATTATTATATAGTAAAGAATACGGAATAAGGTATAGTTACCAAGATTTCAAAGATGTTTATTATCTCAATATATGCTCATATATTATCACGTTGGCTTGCTTCTGCGGTCTACCATGAAACTAGGTGACTGACACAATTTTCTAAAGATGGTCATCAATTTGCGAAATTGTAAAGAAAATTTCTTTGTTTTAATGTGCTGTTTTTAATTAAAAATTTGGATTTGTACCCGGTTCTGAATTTTGTTGTAAACATTTTGGAACCGTTACTCTTTAGTTTCACTTAATTACAATTACGGTTATCTAGCTTACGTGCACCTGAAATTCAGCTGGAACGCAGCCATGCTGTTTGCATATAGAAGACCTACATAGTTGATAATAATGGCGTTAGTGCACTTTACCTCCCTTTGTTCTATAATTTTAGCTTGGCATTTAAGAACAAAGTTATTATTAAATAACATAAAATATTTTGGCTAAATATATTTAAAAGAATTTGGAATTAAAAAATCCTCCAGAAATAAATTATAAGAGCAATTTTTGAAATGGAAATTCTCTTTCCATTGTTGAATTTCGATGGTTGAAATGATAAGGTCGGTTGACCCGCGTTTTGCCGTTTGAACAATTTCATCGGAGCCACTCAGGATTAGCTTTCGGCGTTCCCACGCGGATTTATCGACAATTTTAATAGATTTCATACCCTTAGTTGTTGGTGAAATGTTACATCGAACATCTATATCACATATCACGTAAATTGTTTCGTTAAAACGTGATAGTTATAAACTTCAATGACAGAAGTATGACATCATTAATATACTAATTTAAGCTTACGCTAATAGTTTACCGACTTTAAAATACAATGCAACACTATATACACCTTAAAAGAAAAAAGCGAAGGCTAATAATAACAATTTAAGAGTATCAGTCAATTTATGAAAATAATAATGAAAATCAGACGGTTAGGTATCTTCAACGAAACCTAATAATAATGAAAACTTATTTGAGCGTATTAAAGAAAGTATTTTACTCGAGGGGATCGTTGCTAAATGTAAACTTGTCTAAAGTTTCGCCGCAAAACTAAATTGTACAACAAGTTTGGAGGTGTACGCCGAAATATCAAAGCAAATGAGAGACAAGTTGTGGCTCGCGTTATTTAGTAAAGGCGTTTAAGATAGACGGCTTAATGAATTCCAGAACTATATACCAAGTCATATTGAAGCTGGAATTCATCAATTAAATTAGTTAAGTAATAATACAGTATAACTACTTTTACCGTACCTTTAACAACTTCAACTTAAATACTTAGAAAAACCGTAAGCGTCTTAACGGAAAACAAAATTTGTATTTAAGTAGCGTTAATTAAATAAAGATCAAATAATAGTTATTTAGCTGAAAAATAATTCTCTATTTGTGGAAAATATTAGCGAATTATTTTCTATTGTTTATGGAGAAAAATAAAAATATATAATTACCGTTAAAATAACAGACTCATAAATGTTAAGTCCGATACTCTTGCGTAAGTATATAAACCTTTACCCTTATCAAATCATTCAAAGAGATAAGTGGAATTATAGACATTAATTTTTCATGAAACTCGTTTCTTTATCTTTGCCTTTATGATTCAATTCGTAAATTATAATTTCGTCCTAAGATAATAAATGACCTTTTTTGATCTTTTTAAACACAGAAAGAACGTTATTACATCTAATAAGAAATAATTATTTATTAAAAGAAAAAAAAGATATTCGTAAATATTAAAAAAAAACGACTGGCACATAATAAGGCTATATATAGGTTGCTTGAAACCGCAAATTTAATTTTCTGTTTCCAATAATAAAATCAGTCAACGTATAATTTTACAATATTCTTCGTAAAGCCAGCCTGATACTGTTATAAAATAAAATGATAATTAAAAATGTCGGTTTCCACTAATAAATTGAAATTATATTATATAGCACGTATACATGTAAATAGCTGATTCCTGCGGTTTTGCTCGCTACGCGGACGTAGGTTCATATTACCTTTCTATTAAATAGCCTACGCTTTTTGATATGACATGAAAAGAATTTTTATTATTGATTTATTAAAGAGCGTACAAACAAACATAATGTGTTACTGCTATAATGTAAGCCATTAATACAAATTATACCTAGTAATAATTACTTTTTCAATATATTGTCCTAAAAAAGGCAAGATAAGATAAGATACTATTTAACGGAAATTTAATCACATTGAAAATTAAATTGAAGCGTTGTAAATAGGTATCCTTAAAAGCAAAGCATTTTCAATGTAATTAAAGAAGGGAACGCGGAAACTTCCGTACTTTAGCGTTTTTGCCCGGAAAGCAACTCCCCTAGCCATACCGCGGTTACAGCGACGAAATATGAAATTTCAATTCCACACCAGGTATTTTATTAAAGTATCGAGGGTACCGTGCCGCTCGAGAATAGTTTAGAAACAAATAAACGACTTTTCCTGCTCTTTTTATACATAAAGCGTAGAGTTGATTTATGGTTCGCCCCGTGAGCGACCACTTTCCACCGCGTCCTGCCGCGAATTCTGATCGACGGCGTATTCCAATTTATTTTATGAGTCGACACCTTTACTAAGGACTTGTGCTTAACAGAATAACCCTCATTCGCCCAAATGACGTTTGATCAATCATAGCCTCTGTTAAGCTGCAACACAATACAATCTTTTTTTTTAAATTAGTTACTTTAAAATAAATAACTACGCAGAAGTAACTTTACTTAATAATTAATGCTACGAAGAAATGTATTTTTAATAAATTAAAGGTTACATACACACAAGATAAGGGTGTACTTATTTTACAACAGACAAAAAAAATTTAAATGCGATTTTCGTTAACAGCAACGCAAATACATCATCCTACCGAAATCTGAAATTTTTCTTTTGATATTACAGACACTCCAATTTTATTATATGAATAGATCATTTATTTGTATAGAAAATTAGGTAGTCACAATAAAAATCTAGGTTTGTTTTTAAAGTTAGAAATTCTGAACAATCTAACTCCTAAAACTCTCAAGCATAAATCAGGCCGTGGTACTGCGATACGAAATACAATAAATCGGGAAATGTGTTTCCGATTTCAAATGACCAGTCATTTCGACTGTGCACACATTTAAGATTCCCGCAAAACCCGCTCAGGAAATCAAATTATTTGTAACAGAAAATTAACTTTTGCAACATGTGTTTGTTGTTTTAACTTTAAGTATGGTATTGCAGATTAATATTTAAAAATCTTGGTATACATTACTTATACTAAAAATTAAAACGGTTAAATTATATAAAACTTAACAAGTTATATAAAGCTTTACTGCATTAGCATATCGTATGATATTATTTTCTAAATCTATGTCCGTTTATATGACGTGGTTAAAATTAACGATTATCATTATAGCGGCCGACGGTGAACATAATCGACGGTGGGATTTATTGCAAGCGTCGTTGCAGAATGGAAAATATATTACTTTGATTTTATGGAGCTCCTGAGGGACGCACGCAGTCGACGTTTTGCGTTACCGACTTTTATTAAAACTGACTGAAAAGAATATCATTTCTTAAAGTTTTATAACGATAAATTTATTAAAAAAGAAATATTTATACTCCAAAAATATTAGGAACAGTATTAAATTTTACCAATTATTTTTTCCGACGGTATAAAACTTTATCTAGACTTATCTGAATGAAAAATCTGAAATGCAATATTTTTGCAAGCCTTTCAAATCACGCACACAGTTCGCACATAGGTTTATCTCTTGTTATAAAAAGAATAAAACGCATAGTTCGGCCACACAGGGAGTGTAAACATGTTAACGCTTTCAAACGTATGTGAATTTTAAACGGTGGCTAACGGAATTCCGCCGGCACCGAACTCGCGCACCGAAAAGGTAAATGGGTCATAAAGGCGTATCAATATTGACCGCGCGACTCTCATGCAACGTACATCATGCCCGTTATATTGGCCATATCTCACTTTATGCCGAGACGCCATTTTTCTGCACGCTAATTTATGTCCACGTCCCGTTTTACGCTTTTTTTTAGCGTCCGGCGCGTGTTTCGCTTTTTTAACGTTTGATATTTCGAATACGGCGCGAGAATCGATTAGAATGATCTATGTGTTTTGATTTTGAGATGATGAAGGCCGGCAACGCTGCTGCAGTTCTTCTGGTTAAGTGGATACCATTACGCCGATGATGGCTGCGTTGTTTCGTTGGCGTTATATTATAAAAAAATATAGAAGTAAAATGCTTTATGTATAATTACCTATATATCTAATTAAATTTATTTTGGTCAATCAGAAGCGATCATTTATAATTAAAATAAGAAAAACATCACCAACATATTTAATCAATTCTCAGTTAGAAAAGAATTGATTTAACAATTTAGATCTACTGTTCGCTCGGAAAGATTTATGAAAGAAAAATAAATTATAAAATTTTCCCAATCGGAGGTTTCGAACGTTCGCAGGTAATCGATTCCAGTCACGATTCCCTTTTACCTCTCCTTTATTCAAGGTATTATTAGCACTTGTTACAATATAAATTATTCAATTTAAGAAAGCGAAAGCTCTTGTCCATTTAGCTATTCTGCACTTAATTCGTTCAAACTTTTGCTTAGCTGATTTTGAAACTAGAAATAAGCTTGTGTAGTCGCCGCCCTAATTCCTTTCCATAAACTGATACGACTATTATCTAATATTCTTCAAAAAAAAAATTAGAGTTTGAAAATTTAAAAAAACAGATGATCAGCGTCATTAAAACAAGCCCTTTGTTACGAATCACGGTGAAAATCAAGGGACCCTTTCAGTATAAGGGCCCAGCTGATAGCGCTTTATGTTCACAGAGTTGTTTTAGGCCCTACTTTACATAATGATCCTGGTATAAAGACCAAATTTAGGGTTATGACTCTTAAACATGCGTGTTACCAACATTATAAAATTGTTTCATGCTATGGTTAAAAAATATGCAGCTATTAACATTAATGATGGCTGGGAAAATTTCCCTTTTACCAACAAAGCTCTTTTAGGACAAATGATTTAAAATAAAATGTAGCTTTAAAATATATATGACTATGCTTTTATTGATAATTATTTTACGATTCCTGTTCCGAATTAACCATAACTCTTCTTATGCGTAAATTGTACAAAGATTCATCATCATCATCAGTTCTAAAATTTACAATATTATTAAAAATGCTTATATTTCGTTGTTCAGGTGAAAATGGACTTAAAATGCACACATTTTTAGTTTCTTCTCAGATATGAGAAGTTGAAATCAATAAACACATTAGCACTATAGTCAACTAGTGGCAATAAAGTCTGGGCCTGTAGATTACAAGAACCATTGAGCCATCGAGGTACAAATATCACATCACCAAAAACAAACGCCAAAAAAAGCGCCAATAGCCTAATGGTTTGGGGTACGGACTACCGATCTTGAAGTCGAGGGTTCGAATCCCGCCATTCGACTATTGTCGTAAACCATATCCTAGCACAAGCCTAGAGCTTAGTTGGAATGGTTAAAGGAAATATTAGTAAATTAACAAAAATTTACTAATATTTTAATTAAAAAAACGTCAGACAAAATCTGGTACATATATCGTACAATAGGGCAAAAGCATCTGAGCTATTAAACCCTTCGGTAATGGCTTGTAATGCAAATATTTGCCATGTTTTGTACTATTTACATGTAGCATGTCATTTATAAAGATTATCCTCTGAAATAAACAATTGACACGGCAAGCGCTCGAGCTGGGAGTAGGAGATAACGAGGGGCGTGAGCACGAATATGTTAGCGTTTCACTCTCTTTTAGCTGACCTACGCGGCTACCGCTCCGCTGTTAAATTTCAGATTTAGCTTTTAAAAATAATTAAAATGAAAGAAATGCGATGTCCTTAACCAATTTCGATTTACGTTCTTATAGAGTAATAAGTATTACAAAGTAAAACCAGGTAAAAATGTTCATTGTCTATAGAAAAGAACTTTCACAAAGGGCTCTTATCTCAAGCAATATGCATCTGACACTTCCGTGTTTAATTAAAGTCGAGGATAAAACGTCCGGATAAAATAAATCATAAAAATGTACCGGATAATAACCGCTGAGAATTAATTCAAATCAATATTTCACTTTTGCATTCGAATGCCGTACTATTTTAATACAGTCTGCATTTGATTTGCACAATTCACTGTTTTATTTAGCGTTGACTGTACACTTCAGTGCTAAAAGGGTAAAGCGATCTGCATATTTGATGCTTTCTCTAAATTTAAGCTCAGAGACTTTTGTATTTTGCTGTACTTTTGTAGTGATTTAGCGTGTTACTTTCTTAGTTTATTACATTGACTTTCGAAAGGTTTGAAAAAAAGGTTTTTAAAAATATGTTGTGTGTTAAATTTTATAGCAACAATACTAATAATCTCCTGTTATTATAATAATTGCTTAGCGTCGTATGATAAAGAAGTATATAGAAAATCGGATGCTCCCCCTACATACATAGTTACATGAGGTCAGGAAGACAAAGGCGTTGATATGGTCTATTCTACATAGTAGATTTATTAGAACAAATGACTGAAATAAAACAAAGGAAACGTAGGTATTCTAATACATCTATCTTCGAGTTCATCAAGACGCCAAAATCCGACTCGAAATTGCATTTTCCAATGGTCCGGAAAAAATTTAAAGAGCAGGAATTTTCTACAGTCGGGAACTATTCGAATAATGTCGGTGCATTTTGAATGTACGATAAAAGTGGTGCATCGCGACTTCTAACGTGAGGGATTGTGGAATCAACTCTAAAAGTGAAGCTCATTTTTAACAGTACTTGTTATTTTTATTTTATTAGCAGATACTTGAGAATTTGGCTTGTTGGATAAATATTTATCATTTCAATTTATGGGCAATTATCATGGTATTTTACGTCTACTTATTTCTAACAAAATAATTCTTGTTATCATCTTTAGCTAATAGAGTTTCATTTTAGACATAATTAAATAGATAAGCCAATGAAGCTTCAGCTCGGTGAAGATGGGTATCGGTGTCGTTAAAACGCAAACGCAATATTTCAGCTTAAACTGTCTACGAGCAGCATAAAAAAAAAGTTCCAATTAAAATGCATAACTCTAATGAGATACCTGAATTCAGAAAAAAATGCTGTTCGTTAACAAAAATAAATTAGCAATTAAATTGGGTCAGATTTAAAACTCGTCACGTTGTCGTTTTAGTGTGACAGAAAATGTCTTTAATTTTGTATAAGCCAATGGTTTAATAATTACAGTTTAAAATTAAATTGTGATTTACATATCTAAGATTCTTTCGATCCTACAGAGAATAGTTATAACTTATAGACAACATTTCTAAACGTCCATTAAAGGATTTAAGGAATTAAGCACAGAGCTGTCCAAATGTGCTTCTCATTTGCATTTTGTGTATGCTTTTAGCTTAAGCATTTCCTTTATAAAACTAACGAAAACATTAATAGAATAAACCCTAGATAAAAATTGTACATGATTATGTTTAGGGAAAATATAAAATTATATCATTTCACATTTATTTCATTATTACGGTCTATTATAGATATATCGATGGGTTTTATACATGTTTTAGTAGTGAAAACTTAAGGTAGGATACTATATACTCGCAATGTTTCAAATAGCAATCACAGCGTCAATTGTTTTAGAGGGAGTTATTTAAAAGTAAAAACAGTATAAACGAATTCTAAATTTAAATGCAGAGAGTACTTGCAAGCTGACGCCAAAGGAATGATAAGTGTAAGACCCTTCTATAAAATGCATTTACTTTCGAGCTTTTTTATTGGTGCTTTATTTATTTGTAATGCCAAATAACTGAGACAAAAGCGTATAGGTTACATATTTTGAAGAAAAATAATATATCAAGCTGTAGAAGAACATAAAAAAACATTGAAAAATCTAAAAAGTAAATCTGCGGAACAGAACAATTCACAATTCTGTTCTTTAAATTTCAAATTCAATATCTGTATCGTATTATTCCAGGAGGAACGTTGGTCGGTTGAACTAGTACAGTGCATCGATTCAAAACACATGCGGTCAAACAAAGGAGTTCGTGTACCGTTTTATTGTAAAAGTACATCGAATAAAAAGTTACTGTATGCCTGAACGACCTATGAAAAGGAAAGAATGAAACTATGTCGTTAGCTCATTTACATTCCCATTGAGGGGGCGAGGTGTGGTGAGGTGCATACCTTAACTAGGGATGACTAGACTTTATTCAATCACGCTGACCATTACATTAAATTTCCTTGGAAACTTTATAGATTACTTATCTTTCCTCTATACTAATATAAAAAAGCGTAAACACACACTACTTTGTGGCGTAGGATGTCAGCAATCACAGCATATTTTTGAATAATCGTTTCTTTAATAAAAAGCCCTACACTTACGACACGCTTTAGGCTATATATTTTCACGCTATTAAACTTAGTGGGTACGTAAATTGAAAAAAACCTTCATGTGGGAAAGGGACCATAAACTACAAACTGCCATTAAAAAAGCAAGGTTCTTTCCGTCAATTTCGGATGTTCTACAGATATAACTAAAACGTGGTAAAACGAATTAATGCATATAAAATGTAAAAAACAGTGTCATTAATAAACGCCACTAACTTAAAGCTGCAACGACTTGAGCTTTTGTTGTTTCCGGACTTTAGCCAGTGTTTTTACCGCATTAAATGTTGTACAACGTTGTTGTTTTTTTGTGTTTATAATTACCTACATTACACCTACTAAATACCAAGCTAGTTTTTTTCAAACTCAACAACGTTTTGTGAATTAGCAATAAAATTTAATTAACTAATAGACAACAGTCTCGCAAAGCATAAAATGAAGTACTAAGTAATAACTAATTAAAAAAAATCGTGTTCCTCGAGAAAAAAAACTACCAAAATAGGCAGACCGTTTTTTCTCGGACTCATTTTTCTATCATGACTTGTTGTAAACATGAAGTAGTGAAAAACTTAAGATAGATAGATAACATTGTCCTTATGATAAAAGTAAAGAGCATTTTCACATTCACGTCAGAAGGTTGACATGTTTTAAAGGACGCTTTGAAAAATATGCCAGAGGGGAAAATATTTCGTGTGAAAACACAATTTGTGTTGATAAATTTCTGATTTATGAAATACGTATACTTATACATTGATATTATTTGTTTTTTTTTTGTATTTAAACTTTTAATAATCACTATTTCAATAAAATGGATACTATTTTCAGCACATACGATTACAAATAAAGCATTAAATTTCCGTTAAACAAACAAGACATTTATCATAAAACGTTTTTAGGTAAGAAATTTGACTCTATAGATCATTTCCAACTACTTTCAAATTGTCCAAATGAGCTCAATTTTATGCATTCGTAGCTAAAAAATTTAACAAAGGAGCAATCTAACTTTATTGAGGATACTTCCCGTAGACCTGAGACTTTCAAGAAGTCTTGATATTCAGTTTTACAGGGTTATGGTAATTTTTAAAATAATTTAGATCTATATATGTCTGTCAGTCTCCATATTTATTTTTGTAATGTTAGCGTGTTTATAAACAATATAGTGGTCAAATTAACAAATAATTGTGATTTAAGTAACATAAAGAAAAAGCGACATCTGGAGTCAATTTAAAAGTATCGTTGAATTGTTGTACTCGTAATCATACTAATATTATAAATGAGAAAGTTTACATGGATGGATGGATGTTTGTTAGAGTTTGTAGCCTAAACGGCTGAACGGCTTTCGATGAAATTTGGTGTAGATGTAGAGGATAGTTTGGAAGGACTCATAGGCTACTCACTTTCGTTTTTTCAATTACACGCGGACGGAGTCGCGGGCGAAAGCTAGTTAACAATATTGTAGCTATGAACAATACCTATTAAAATTTACATGTTTTCAAATTCTACCGATTCATATAAATACAACTGTTAAAAGGTTTTTTGATGTTTCCATATTTAAATCTCATGTATAATTCACACCAGCAATAAGTAAGCGCTTAGTGCATTTTTAATCTTCAATTAAGTGAAGCAGGTTTTTCGAATACCACCAAATGAATTATAAATTATCTGTGGTACTCTTAATCCGTTAGCGAGCGGTTATTCCTTTTAAGCTACATTTCCGGACGTCCATTAAAGGATTTAACGAATAATATAAGCGTCCATCAGACAATGAACTACATCGCGTTTCTATTAACCTCTTTAATATGTCATGTACTCGTATAAAGTCGAAGCTTAGTCACTCATTAGTCGTTTACCTTTTTTACACTGCTTTCTTTTGTCTTTCCTTTGTAATGCTTGGTTGCTAGAGTATCCATTTATTTTTATCATTACCTAGTGATTAGTGTTAGGTTGTTCTACATTTTAAAGGAGTAAAACTCAAGTTACGTAGTTCGGAAACGCATTCCAAGAAATTATCGAACCAAAAACACTAAATAATGGTTAAACTATCTGGGAAACTAGCCTTAAGTAAGCGAAAAAAATTTCCATGACATATTGTACACGTTGGATTGTTATCAGGCAATTTATAATTTGGTGGGACAGGCCCTTAGTCTATTATATGAATATTATCCTTAAGCCCTAATTCTTGTTCATATCAGAGTTTTACAATGTGGATATTAAATTACAAATGTATACTCGTATTTTGAGTAGAAAAGTATTGTACGATGGCGAACAAAAGGTTTCAATTCCTTTGATCTATCTCCGAGCTATCAGTTCACTCAATAACTGGTATCAATTTGCAGTGCCCCTTTACTTTTATCTAAGACATGATGAGCCTTAGAGCTAAGAGCTACTTAGAAAATGTAATTGAAGCGTAATACTACAAGGCTACCTTGGAAATTTTATAGAAATATTTTAACGACAATAATATTAATATTTTTATATTATGATTAAAATAACTTTATCATACTTATTTTCTGCTTTAACATCTTCGCACGAATGGGTCGGCTCGCCAGGTAAAATACCACGACCACGCAGTAGACAGGCGTGAAGTGGGAGCAATACCGAGTTTTGTTTGATGAGTGTGGTGCCGGAGGCCCAACTTTAGTCCCTTTTCCTTCACGCCCTTTTTCTTATAAGAAAATAATGGGAAAGGAACGTGGACTTGACGCTGGAGGAGACGCATAGGAAGGGGAAATATCCTCTTTATGTGCGTTTCCTCCTCCGTCGATTAAAAGTAGGCAACGCATCCGCTATTGCAAATGTGTATGGGCAGCGGTCACTTCGCCATTTTGGCGGAATTAGGTGACCGCTTGCTCGTTTGCCACCTTATGATTAAAAAAGTACTTCATACTAACATTATAAATGCAAAAGTTTCGATGGAGGGATAGTTGGATGTTTGTTGAAAAAGCTAGTGATATGTGTGTGTATATGTATATATACATTACTTAGTCATACAAGTAATTTACGGAGAAAATCTTTTTATCTTATTGGATTTTGTTATATTTCTGTATGGAAGATTTTTTTTAAAAAAGGTGAAACAATTCTTATTTTGTTGATCAAATAAAAGTGTCTGTGTTCCATATGTGAGATGAGATTAATTTATTGTAAGTGAACGAGACATTGAGACTTTAGTAGATTACTACGTGAGGAGCTTTAAGTTTCAAGTTGAGTTAAGTTGAAGATAGTGTTTGTGTCACTTGACACTTGACTTGCATTAGCGACGTTTACTAATACAACATAGTTACTTAATACGAGTAGAATTGGATTGATTTTTTAAACAATTGATTGACAAAAAAAAACTTAAATTACTAGTTAAAGGAAGGACGATTTAGTATGGTAAAGTATATTGTTATTCATACCGTAGAAATATTAGATTTTTGCGCTGTGAGAAATATTCAAAGGACGAAGAAATATTTCTTAATGAGGGTACAGAAACCCTTTCATTGTTGGCACGTATCATACTAAAGCACGCCGAAAGGGCGCAAAGTACTGATTAAAATAAAACCTTTAGTAATACAAATGGATATGAAACGATAATCTTTTTTTATTAATAGTGTGAAATAATAAAATAAGATGTTAGATTGATTCAATTAATTATCTCTACAGACATATATAATAAAATAAAATTCCAAAAATCTAGATTTATAAAATTTTAAGTCACAAAAACAATTTAAAACTTTATACGTAATTGTATTTATTACTCTGTTTGTAGCAAAACTAATTTTAAACAAACACGTTTAGCCACAGCCTTGTCATTTGATTAATTGCACATTCTCATAATGCACATACCTATTCAGCATTATGCGGTAAAGCGTAGCGCATGCAAATGATTCAATAATCAACATTAATTAGATGTACTCGTATTCATCGTACACACCAACATATCTATTTACCTTAATTATACTTAACTGAACATACTTTGAAATATGAATAACATTAGTATCTAATCATAAGAACGAACTATATGAATTTTGTTTAAAAATTTAAATCTCGTGCTAGTAGATCTCTCGCAAGCAAACACCTGGTATTATATAATTTTATTAAATGATTTATCTTCCACCTTTTTATCCATCTTTACACCTCATATCCATTTTCTTTCATTATTAAAAAAGTTTGGATACGAAAGAGAACTAGAATTGAAACTTTGCTACTTAATCATCAACGAAACGCAGAATTTTAAACTTCTAGGATATATTATATAAGGTCGCGGCTTTTCTGTTTTAACCAGTTTATCTGCTAATAGATGCTAGTCTCTACAACTGTTTGATTCACCATAATACAGAAAAATGTTTACTTTAAAAGTTTATATGAAAATTTATTTCACATTCCGATTTCAATTTTTAACTTTATCCCGGATCGGTCGACAGGTTAAGTGAACTAGGTGCATTGTGCATCGACTTGGAAATCATTCGGGCCGGATAAAAGAGTCTAAGTGCGGCATTTTTGTAGTGTGTACCTAGATCTATCGATATCGAAATAAAAAGGATAGGGTAGGTAATGTAAACAGTTTTCTAATCAACAGACATTTACTTCTCTAACTGTAATATTCTGTTCTATGATAATAACTTAATTAATATCTATTTTTTACGTATCTACTTTATTGTGATGATGACGAAGATGTCACCTGAAGGTCAGAGGTTAATCATTACAATTTGTGATACTACGATGATTGTAATTCAATCAAATGTTGAAATTGAATCTGTAGATTATGATAACGCTAACATTATACACTGTTCTGGATAAACGCAAGAAAATAAATGACAGTCATCTAGTGAGTTTTATAACAGTAATCATATGTATAATTTGGACTGCATCTATGTATGTCGTTGGTTCTATGAAAAATGTATGTCATATTAATAGAATTTACACAATTATATGTTTAATGAAGACAGAGTCTGCAGCACAGTTAGCATAATAGAGGTGCCTTGTAGTTTGTTCATGCCATGGCTTCATTAAAAAATACTCAATGAAAAGTCTATTCATACGATTCGCAGAGTCTGGGAACATCGATTGCCCCAATTCAGAAAGCTATAGAAAACCAAGAGAATGCATTACTTTAGTCGAAGGTATATGCACTTAATTAGGTGACATTTTGATATCGCTATGATGTTGCTGGCTTCATTTTTCAATCTCTTTGAACTTTCTTTCTTCTTTTCTTAAGAGGAAAGGATGGGAAGGAAAAGTGGATTTGACGGCGGAGGAGAAGCATGGAAAAGGGAAATATCCTCTTTATTTGCGTCTCCTCCTACGTCGATTAAGGGTAGGCAACGCATCTGCAATTGCGGATGTCTATAGGCAGTGGTCGCTTCGCCATTTCGTTTGCCATCTTATAATATAAAGGAGAAAAAAACTTGTTAGTTTCCTTAAAATATTACTTTAGGTAACTGATTAAACTTTGTTTTACAGTACTTGAATACAAAGGTTGGGAAACCTTTGTATTCAAGTACTGGTTGGTTTTAAATACCATACCTTATCAAACATAGTTTTAAATAACGTTTTATGGTAGAGAATATTTAATGAGGGTTCACCACGTCTTTTATCTTTGTCATTGTTTATGACAGTGTTGTCAAAACCGGATATTACTGTCCTTGCTGTTTTAAAGCCTGTTTATTTCAGTTTTAATATGTTAATAGAAGCAAATAGTGTTTTGATAATTCCATCGTTCCTATTTTAACGGTAGACGTTCCAACGTCTTTAGTAACGTAATAGACAGATATTATTTTTGTTCGATTATTTTAAATGTACATTTGATGTCATTGTGCCTTTCGAATAGAATAAGCTAGCGATTTTGCGTATGCGTAATTTGGTAATAATATAAAACCTTATCAGCTGGTATAATTTGGAACGCCAAGATAATCGTACAAAGGGATGTCCATGTCGGCGGGAGGATGTAAGCTTCTTTATTTAATGTACATACATAAATTCGAATTAAAACGGGAGGAGGCCCCTGGAATAAATAATGTTCCCTCGTATTTCAGAGGTCTTAAGTCCAACGTTCTACTTTATACGTTGTGTATTTTTTTCGTATTTATAAACTCTGGTAATTATGTGTAAGCAGATTCAACGACTGAAAAATTTTTGTTGCTTCGTGTAATTTTTTCGTCCTGTATAATTTCAAATCTTTTTTTTTGTTTGAAGCCTCTTTTGAAATGATAAAATGTTTGTTAAATTAATTACGTTTTAGTGTGAAGTTAATTTTACCATCAATCTTAATTTAAGCTAAGTATTAAATAATCAAAAAACTTGTCGAAATTGAAGGCTAAATGAAACTATCCTAGGAATTTCTTCAGCTATCTCGACTGTATACTTCGTATAGTTTTGTTGGTGACCGATTTCCATGATAGAGTTCATTATACTGCCTACATATTACACGTATTGCCTGGGGCGATCTTTAATGGGCGCATAATTTCTCCAATGGCGCGTTCTGTACAGATATGCACATTCTAGTGTTGCCTGATGTCAGTTGGAATTGATGCGATTTCAGACGATAAATGCGAATGACCTTTAAAAGTATGTTTAACAATTTTGAACATTCTGTCTTTTTTAATCTTTGGAATGTTTTTTGTATTTCTGTTTATAATTTCACCCGTATTTCCTAAAAATATCCTTAGAATGAAATGTCATTTTTAAATTATGGAGGAATTATTATTTAAAAGCACTTAAGCAATTTTATTTTATTAATAACGTGTTCGAACCAATCAAACCTCAAACCCAATGCTTATCGCGTCCATGTTGAAATAATTGTTTACAGTTTTGTCAAATCAAAATATTTGTTTGGGGTTTATTGAACGAGATAAAAGTCACATACATTGTAATAATATTAAAATTGTAAAAACTACAATTTGTTTATTGTTACCTTGTTACCTATCTTAATGTAGGCAATAGGAAGGGTAATTAAATAAAATGATTAAAGAAGGCTATTAGATGGCGTTGAGTTTCCGATATTAAAATATTACGAAATCAAGTAACTAATTTTTTTTTTTTTTTTTTTTTTTTTTTTTTTTTTTTTTTTTTTTTTTTTTTTTTTTTTTTTTTTTTTTTTTTTTTTTTTTTTTTTTTTTTTTTTTTTTTTTTTTTTTTTTTTTTTTTTTTTTTTTTTTTTTTTTTTTTTTTTTTTTTTTTTTTTTTTTTTTTTTTTTTTTTTTTTTTTTTTTTTTTTTTTTTTTTTTTTTTTTTTTTTTTTTTTTTTTTTTTTTTTTTTTTTTTTTTTTTTTTTTTTTTTTTTTTTTTTTTTTTTTTTTTTTTTTTTTTTTTTTTTTTTTTTTTTTTTTTTTTTTTTTTTTTTTTTTTTTTTTTTTTTTTTTTTTTTTTTTTTTTTTTTTTTTTTTTTTTTTTTTTTTTTTTTTTTTTTTTTTTTTTTTTTTTTTTTTTTTTTTTTTTTTTTTTTTTTTTTTTTTTTTTTTTTTTTTTTTTTTTTTTTTTTTTTTTTTTTTTTTTTTTTTTTTTTTTTTTTTTTTTTTTTTTTTTTTTTTTTTTTTTTTTTTTTTTTTTTTTTTTTTTTTTTTTTTTTTTTTTTTTTTTTTTTTTTTTTTTTTTTTTTTTTTTTTTTTTTTTTTTTTTTTTTTTTTTTTTTTTTTTTTTTTTTTTTTTTTTTTTTTTTTTTTTTTTTTTTTTTTTTTTTTTTTTTTTTTTTTTTTTTTTTTTTTTTTTTTTTTTTTTTTTTTTTTTTTTTTTTTTTTTTTTTTTTTTTTTTTTTTTTTTTTTTTTTTTTTTTTTTTTTTTTTTTTTTTTTTTTTTTTTTTTTTTTTTTTTTTTTTTTTTTTTTTTTTTTTTTTTTTTTTTTTTTTTTTTTTTTTTTTTTTTTTTTTTTTTTTTTTTTTTTTTTTTTTTTTTTTTTTTTTTTTTTTTTTTTTTTTTTTTTTTTTTTTTTTTTTTTTTTTTTTTTTTTTTTTTTTTTTTTTTTTTTTTTTTTTTTTTTTTTTTTTTTTTTTTTTTTTTTTTTTTTTTTTTTTTTTTTTTTTTTTTTTTTTTTTTTTTTTTTTTTTTTTTTTTTTTTTTTTTTTTTTTTTTTTTTTTTTTTTTTTTTTTTTTTTTTTTTTTTTTTTTTTTTTTTTTTTTTTTTTTTTTTTTTTTTTTTTTTTTTTTTTTTTTTTTTTTTTTTTTTTTTTTTTTTTTTTTTTTTTTTTTTTTTTTTTTTTTTTTTTTTTTTTTTTTTTTTTTTTTTTTTTTTTTTTTTTTTTTTTTTTTTTTTTTTTTTTTTTTTTTTTTTTTTTTTTTTTTTTTTTTTTTTTTTTTTTTTTTTTTTTTTTTTTTTTTTTTTTTTTTTTTTTTTTTTTTTTTTTTTTTTTTTTTTTTTTTTTTTTTTTTTTTTTTTTTTTGGAATATATCGTTCAAATATACGTAAAAATTTCCTTAGGCTTCTTTACTTTCATGCTTTAAATTCTGTTTATATTTGAACAACTTTAAACAAGTGCAATAATTTAAGCATACGTTTGCTTATATTTTTTAGTAGTTTATTTTTTACTCGGTTTATTTTTCACTACGTGGCTTTCCCGCAGCAGTCGGACGCGCTTAATTTTATTACTTGCAAAGTGTTTTATGCACGCACACTCCCCGATTTTGTACCAAAAACTATGCGAAGCGCAGCCCTCGCGTCGCTGCCATTTTCACGCTTTATTGTATGTCCCTTGCGCAACGTTTAAAAAAGTTACTACACTTCAATGCATTCGTTATTTGTTTTTTGAAACAGCTTACACTAAAACCTACTAACCTGATTTAATATAAATTATTTCATTGGTATAAATTCATCAAAATATAGTTTAGGTCTCACATCTGACTATAAAAAACTAAATTAAAATTATTCTTCAACTTTTGATTTAACTAGTTTAATGGTCATAACAAAACAATGAATATATATATATTATATAAAATAAAGTCATGTAAGTTACACTATTTATAACTCAAGAACGGCTTTACCGATATGGCTGAAAATTGGTAAGGTGAAAACCTTAGAGCCCAGAGACGGACATAGGATACTATTTATTCCGTTTATGGATGGATGTTTCTGACTCTCGATGAAATTTGGTACAAATGTAGAGGATAGTCTGGAAGAACACATAGGCTACTTACTACTTACGTAAAAAAAGATTCACTTAAACTTTACACAAACAATAAAAGAAAAGTGAACAGAATGTATAAAGAGACAATTGCATAAATAATTTAAGCGTAAAATTAGTGTATTTGAGGTTATGTTATTTACTAAAAATACATTCGGTGAGAAACTTTATACAAAAAAAAAGCTTAGCTTTAGCTTTCGCCCGCAACTCAGTCGGCGTTGAATTAATAAGTAAAACAAAGAAAGCAGCCTATATGTTCTTACAGACTACATATGCTCTACATCTGTGCCAAATTTCATTGAGATACGTTGATTCGTTTAGGCTACAAACACTACCAAATATCCGTCTACACATACAAACTTTCACATTTACAATATCATTAGCTTTCGCCCGCAACTCAGTCGGCGTTGAATTAATAAGTAAAACAAAGAAAGCAGCCTACATGTTCTTACAGACTACATATGCTCTACATCTGTGCCAAATTTCATTGAGATACGTTGAGTCGTTTAGGCTACAAACACTACCAAATATCCGTCTACACATACAAACTTTCAAATTTACAATATCACTAGCTTTCGCCCGCAACTCAGTCGGCGTTGAATTAATAAGTAAAACAAAGAAAGCAGCCTATATGTTCTTACAGACTACATATGCTCTACATCTGTGCCAAATTTCATTGAGATCCGTTAAGTCGTTTAGGCTACAAACACTACCAAATATCCGTCTACACATACAAACTTTCAAATTTACAATATCACTAGCTTTCGCCCGCAACTCAGTCGGCGTTGAATTAATAAGTAAAACAAAGAAAGCAGCCTATATGTTCTTACAGACTACATATGCTCTACATCTGTGCCAAATTTCATTGAGATCCGTTAAGTTGTTTAGGCTACAAGAACTAACAAATATCCGTCTACACATACAAACTTTCAAATTTACAATATCATTAGCTTTCGCCCGCAACTCAGTCGGCGTTGAATTAATAAGTAAAACAAAGAAAGCAGCCTATATGTTCTTACAGACTACATATTCTCTACATCTGTGCCAAATTTAATTGAGATCCGTTAAGTCGCTTAGGCTACAAGAACTAACAAATATCCATCTACACATACAAACTTTCACATTTATAATAATGCTAGCTTTCGCCCGCGACTCCATCCACGTTGACTAAATAAAAACAAAGAAAGCAGCCTATGTATTTTTCCAGACTATGGTTTACATCTGTACCAAATTTCATTGAGATCCGTTGAGTCGTTTAGGCTACAAACACTACCAAATATCGTCTACACATACCAAATATCCGTCTACACATACAAACTTTAAAATTTACAATATCACTAGCTTTCGCCCGCAACTCAGTCGGCGTTTAATTAATAAGTAAAACAAAGAAAGCAGCCTATATGTTCTTACAGACTACATATGCTCTACATCTGTGTGAAATTTCATTGAGATCCGTTAAGTCGTTTAGGCTACAAGAACTAACAAATATCCGTCTACACATACAAACTTTAAAATTTACAATATCACTAGCTTTCGCCCGCAACTCAGTCGGCGTTGAATTAATAAGTAAAACAAAGAAAGCAGCATATGTATGTTTCCAGACTATGGTTTACATCTGTACCAAATTTCATTGAGATCCGTTAAGTTGTTTAGGCTACAAGAACTAACAAATATCCGTCTACACATACAAACTTTCAAATTTACAATATCATTAGCTTTCGCCCGCAACTCAGTCGGCGTTGAATTAATAAGTAAAACAAAGAAAGCAGCATATGTATGTTTCCAGACTATGGTTACATCTGTACCAAATTCATTGAGATCCGTTAAGTCGTTTAGGCTACAAGAACTACCAAATATCCATCTACACATACAAACTTTCACATTTATCATAATGCTAGCTTTCGCCCGCACTCAGTCGGCGTTGAATTAATAAGTAAAACAAAGAAAGCAGCCTATATGTTCTTACAGACTACATATGCTCTACATCTGTGTGAAATTTCATTGAGATACGTTGAGTCGTTTAGGCTACAAACGCTAACAAATATCCGTCTACACATACAAACTTTCACATTTACAATATCATTAGCTTTCGTCCGCAACTCAGTCGGCGTTGAATTAATAAGTAAAACAAAGAAAGCAGCCTATGTATTTTTCCAGACTATGGTTACATCTGTACCAAATTCATTGAGATACGTTGAGTCGTTAGGCTACAAACGCTAACAAATATCCATCTACACATACAAACTTTCAATTTACAATATCATAGCTTTCGCCCGCGACTCCATCCACGTTGACTAATAAAAACAAAGAAAGCAGCCTAAATGTTCTTACAGACTACATATTCTCTACATCTGTGCCAAATTTAATTGAGATCCGTTAAGTCGCTTAGGCTACAAGAACTAACAAATATCCATCTACACATACAAACATTCACATTTACAATATCATTAGCTTTCGCCCGCGACTCCATCCACGTTGACTAATAAAAACAAAGAAAGCAGCCTATATGTTCTTACAGACTACATATTCTCTACATCTGTGCCAAATTTCATTGAGATCCGTTAAGTCGTTTAGGCTACAAACACTACCAAATATCCGTCTACACATACAAACTTTCACATTTATAATAATGCTAGCTTTCGCCCGCACTCAGTCGGCGTTGATTAATAAGTAAAACAAAGAAAGCAGCCTATATGTTCTTACAGACTACATATGCTCTACATCTGTGTGAAATTTCATTGAGATACGTTGAGTCGTTTAGGCTACAAACACTACCAAATATCCGTCTACACATACAAACTTTCACATTTACATATCATTAGCTTTCGCCCGCGACTCCATCCACGTTGACTAATAAAAACAAAGAAGCAGCCTATGTATTTTTCCAGACTATGGTTTACATCTGTACCAAATTTCATTGAGATCCGTTAAGTCGTTTAGGCTACAAACACTACCAAATATCCGTCTACACATACAAACTTTCACATTTATAATAATGCTAGCTTTCGCCCGCGACTCCATCCACGTTGACTAAATAAAAACAAAGAAAGCAGCCTATGTATTTTTCCAGACTATGGTTTACATCTGTACCAAATTTCATTGAGATCCGTTAAGTCGTTTAGGCTACAAACACTACCAAATATCCGTCTACACATACAAACTTTAAAATTTACAATATCACTAGCTTTCGCCCGCAACTCAGTCGGCGTTGAATTAATAAGTGAAACAAAGAAAGCAGCCTATGTATTTTTCCAGACTATGGTTACATCTGTACCAAATTCATTGAGATACGTTGAGTCGTTTAGGCTACAAACACTACCAAATATCCGTCTACACATACAACTTTCACATTTACATATCATTAGCTTTCGCCCGCGACTCCATCCACGTTGACTAAATAAAAACAAAGAAAGCAGCCTATGTATTTTTCCAGACTATGGTTTACATCTGTACCAAATTTCATTGAGATCCGTTAAGTCGTTTAGGCTACAAACACTACCAAATATCCGTCTACACATACAAACTTTCACATTTACAATATCATTAGCTTTCGCCCGCAACTCAGTCGGCGTTGAATTAATAAGTAAAACAAAGAAAGCAGCCTACATGTTCTTACAGACTACATATGCTCTACATCTGTGTGAAATTTCATGAGATCCGTTAAGTCGTTAGGCTACAAACACTACCAATATCCGTCTACACATACAAACTTTCAAATTTACAATATCATTAGCTTTCGCCCGCGACTCCATCCACGTTGACTAATAAAAACAAAGAAGCAGCCTATATGTTCTTACAGACTACATATGCTCTACATCTGTGTGAAATTTCATTGAGATACGTTGAGTCGTTTAGGCTACAAACACTACCAAATATCCGTCTACACATACAAACTTTCACATTTATAATAATGCTAGCTTTCGCCCGCGACTCCATCCACGTTGACTAAATAAAAACAAAGAAAGCAGCCTATGTATTTTTCCAGACTATGGTTTACATCTGTACCAAATTTCATTGAAATCCGTTAAGTCGTTTAGGCTACAAACACTACCAAATATCCGTCTACACTACAAACTTTCACATTTACAATATCATAGCTTTCGCCCGCGACTCCATCCACGTTGACTAAATAAAAACAAAGAAAGCAGCCTATGTATTTTTCCAGACTATGGTTACATCTGTACCAATTTCATTGAGATACGTGAGTCGTTTAGGCTACAACACTACCAAATATCGTCTACACATACAACTTTCACATTTACATATCATTAGCTTTCGCCCGCAACTCAGTCGGCGTTGAATTAATAAGTGAAACAAAGAAAGCAGCCTATATGTTCTTACAGACTACATATGCTCTACATCTGTGTGAAATTTCATTGAGATACGTTGAGTCGTTTAGGCTACAAACACTACCAAATATCCGTCTACACATACAAACTTTCAAATTTACAATATCATTAGCTTTCGCCCGCAACTCAGTCGGCGTTGAATTAATAAGTAAAACAAAGAAGCAGCCTATATGTTCTTACAGACTACATATGCTCTACATCTGTGTGAAATTTCATTGAGATACGTTGAGTCGTTTAGGCTACAAACACTACCAAATATCCGTCTACACATACAAACTTTCACATTTACAATATCATTAGCTTTCGTCCGCAACTCAGTCGGCGTTGAATTAATAAGTAAAACAAAGAAAGCAGCCTATATGTTCTTACAGACTACATATGCTCTACATCTGTGTGAAATTTCATTGAGATACGTTGAGTCGTTTAGGCTACAAACACTACCAAATATCCGTCTACACATACAAACTTTCACATTTACAATATCATTAGCTTTCGCCCGCAACTCAGTCGGCGTGAATTAATAAGTAAAACAAAGAAAGCAGCCTATATGTTCTTACAGACTACATATGCTCTACATCTGTGTGAAATTTCATTGAGATACGTTGAGTCGTTTAGGCTACAAACACTACCAAATATCCGTCTACACATACAAACTTTCACATTTACAATATCATTAGCTTTCGCCCGCAACTCAGTCGGCGTTGAATTAATAAGTAAAACAAAGAAAGCAGCCTATATGTTCTTACAGACTACATATGCTCTACATCTGTGTGAAATTTCATTGAGATACGTTGAGTCGTTTAGGCTACAAACACTACCAAATATCCGTCTACACATACAAACTTTCACATTTACATATCATTAGCTTCGTCCGCAACTCAGTCGCGTTGAATTAATAAGTAAAACAAAGAAAGCAGCCTATATGTTCTTACAGACTACATATGCTCTACATCTGTGCCAAATTTCATTGAAATCCGTTAAGTCGTTTAGGCTACAAACACTACCAAATATCCGTCTACACATACAAACTTTCAATTTACAATATCATTAGCTTTCGCCCGCAACTCAGTCGGCGTGAATTAATAAGTAAAACAAAGAAGCAGCCTATGTATTTTTCCAGACTATGGTTTACATCTGTACCAAATTTCATTGAGATCCGTTAAGTCGTTTAGGCTACAAACACTACCAAATATCCGTCTACACATACAAACTTTCAAATTTACAATATCATTAGCTTTCGCCCGCAACTCAGTCGGCGTTGAATTAATAAGTAAAACAAAGAAAGCAGCCTATATGTTCTTACAGACTACATATGCTCTACATCTGTGTGAAATTTCATTGAGATACGTTGAGTCGTTTAGGCTACAAACACTACCAAATATCCGTCTACACATACAAACTTTCACATTTACATATCATTAGCTTTCGCCCGCAACTCAGTCGGCGTTGAATAATAAGTAAAACAAGAAAGCAGCCTATGTATTTTTCCAGACTATGGTTTACATCTGTACCAAATTTCATTGAGATCCGTTAAGTCGTTTAGGCTACAAGAACTAACAAATATCCGTCTACACATACAACTTTCACATTTACATATCATTAGCTTTCGCCCGCAACTCAGTCGGCGTTGAATTAATAAGTAAAACAAAGAAAGCAGCCTATGTATGTTTCCAGACTATGGTTTACATCTGTACCAAATTTCATTGAGATCCGTTAAGTCGTTTAGGCTACAAGAACTAACAAATATCCGTCTACACATACAACTTTCACATTTACATATCATTAGCTTTCGCCCGCAACTCAGTCGGCGTTGAATTAATAAGTAAAACAAAGAAAGCAGCCTATGTATTTTTCCAGACTATGGTTTACATCTGTACCAAATTTCATTGAGATCCGTTAAGTCGTTTAGGCTACAACACTACCAAATATCCGTCTACACTACAAACTTTCACATTTATAATAATGCTAGCTTTCGCCCGCGACTCCATCCACGTTGACTAAATAAAAACAAAGAAAGCAGCCTATATGTTCTTACAGACTACATATGCTCTACATCTGTGTGAAATTTCATTGAGATACGTTGAGTCGTTTAGGCTACAAACACTACCAATATCCGTCTACAATACAAACTTTCACATTTACAATATCATTAGCTTTCGCCCGCAACTCAGTCGGCGTTGAATTAATAAGTAAAACAAAGAAAGCAGCCTATATGTTCTTACAGACTACATATGCTCTACATCTGTGTGAAATTTCATTGAGATCCGTTAAGTCGTTAGGCTACAAACACTACAAATATCCGTCTACAATACAAACTTTCACATTTACATATCATTAGCTTTCGCCCGCACTCAGTCGGCGTTGATTAATAAGTAAAACAAAGAAAGCAACCTACATGTTCTTACAGACTACATATGCTCTACATCTGTACCAAATTTCATTGAGATCCGTTAAGTTGTTAGGCTACAAACACTACAAATATCCGTCTACACATACAAACTTTCACATTTACAATATCATTAGCTTTCGCCCGCAACTCAGTCGGCGTTGAATTAATAAGTAAAACAAAGAAAGCAGCCTATATGTTCTTACAGACTACATATGCTCTACATCTGTGTGAAATTTCATTGAGATACGTTTAGTCGTTTAGGCTACAAACACTACCAAATATCCGTCTACACATACAAACTTTCACATTTATAATAATGCTAGCTTTCGCCCGCGACTCCATCCACGTTGACTAAATAAAAACAAAGAAAGCAGCCTATGTATTTTTCCAGACTATGGTTTACATCTGTACCAAATTTCATTGAGATCCGTTAAGTCGTTTAGGCTACAAACACTACCAAATATCCGTCTACACATACAAACTTTCACATTTATAATAATGCTAGCTTTCGCCCGCGACTCCATCCACGTTGACTAAATAAAAACAAAGAAAGCAGCCTATGTATTTTTCCAGACTATGGTTTACATCTGTACCAAATTTCATTGAGATCCGTTAAGTCGTTTAGGCTACAAACACTACAAATATCCGTCTACACATACAAACTTTCACATTTACAATATCATTAGCTTTCGCCCGCAACTCAGTCGGCGTTGAATTAATAAGTAAAACAAAGAAAGCAGCCTATATGTTCTTACAGACTACATATGCTCTACATCTGTGTGAAATTTCATTGAGATCCGTTAAGTCGTTTAGGCTACAAACACTACCAAATATCCGTCTACACATACAAACTTTCACATTTACAATATCATTAGCTTTCGCCCGCGACTCCATCCACGTTGACTAAATAAAAACAAAGAAAGCAGCCTACATGTTCTTACAGACTACATATGCTCTACATCTGTGTGAAATTTCATGAGATCCGTTAAGTCGTTAGGCTACAAACACTACAAATATCCGTCTACACATACAACTTTCACATTTATAATAATGCTAGCTTTCGCCCGCACTCAGTCGGCGTTGAATTAATAAGTTAAACAAAGAAAGCAGCATATGTATGTTTCCAGACTATGGTTTACATCTGTACCAAATTTCATTGAGATCCGTTAAGTCGTTTAGGCTACAAACACTACCAAATATCCGTCTACACATACAAACTTTCACATTTACAATATCATTAGCTTTCGTCCGCAACTCAGTCGGCGTTGAATTAATAAGTAAAACAAAGAAAGCAGCATATGTATGTTTCCAGACTATGGTTTACATCTGTACCAAATTTCATTGAGATCCGTTAAGTCGTTTAGGCTACAAACACTACCAAATATCCGTCTACACATACAAACTTTCACATTTATAATAATGCTAGCTTTCGCCCGCACTCAGTCGGCGTTGATTAATAAGTAAAACAAAGAAAGCAGCCTATGTATTTTTCCAGACTATGGTTTACATCTGTACCAAATTTCATTGAGATCCGTTAAGTCGTTTAGGCTACAAACACTACCAAATATCCTCTACACATACAACTTTCACATTTACAATATCATTAGCTTTCGTCCGCAACTCAGTCGGCGTTGAATTAATAAGTAAAACAAAGAAAGCAGCCTACATGTTCTTACAGACTACATATGCTCTACATCTGTGCCAAATTTCATTGAAATCCGTTAAGTCGTTTAGGCTACAAACACTACCAAATATCCGTCTACACATACAAACTTTCACATTTACAATATCATTAGCTTTCGCCCGCAACTCAGTCGGCGTTGAATTAATAAGTTAAACAAAGAAAGCAGCATATGTATGTTTCCAGACTATGGTTTACATCTGTACCAAATTTCATTGAGATCCGTTAAGTTGTTTAGGCTACAAGAACTAACAAATATCCGTCTACACATACAAACTTTCACATTACAATATCATTAGCTTTCGTCCGCAACTCAGTCGGCGTTGAATTAATAAGTAAAACAAAGAAAGCAGCCTATGTATTTTTCCAGACTATGGTTTACATCTGTACCAAATTTCATTGAGATCCGTTAAGTCGTTTAGGCTACAAGAACTAACAAATATCCGTCTACACATACAACTTTCACATTTACATATCATTAGCTTCGCCCGCAACTCAGTCGGCGTTGAATTAATAAGTAAAACAAAGAAAGCAGCCTATATGTTCTTACAGACTACATATGCTCTACATCTGTGTGAAATTTCATGAGATCCGTTAAGTTGTTTAGGCTACAAGAACTAACAAATATCCGTCTACACTACAAACTTTCACATTTATAATAATGCTAGCTTTCGCCCGCACTCAGTCGGCGTTGATTAATAAGTAAAACAAGAAAGCAGCCTACATGTTCTTACAGACTACATATGCTCTACATCTGTACCAAATTTCATTGAGATCCGTTAAGTTGTTTAGGCTACAACACTACCAATATCCGTCTACACATACAACTTTCACATTTATAATAATGCTAGCTTTCGCCTGCAACTCAGTCGGCGTTGAATTAATAAGTGAAACAAAGAAAGCAGCCTTTATGTTCTTACAGACTACATATGCTCTACATCTGTGCCAAATTTCATTGAGATACGTTGAGTCGTTTAGGCTACAAACACTACAAATATCCGTCTACAATACAAACTTTCACATTTATAATAATGCTA